>VWPU01010831.1:0-35297 GCA_013398955.1 Callaeas wilsoni
GGGCGGTGCAGTGCGGTGCGGGGTGGAGCGGAGCGGCAGGGTCTGTGCCGCAGCCCCGACACCCCCTGTGCGAGCACGACCTGCTCGCCAAACCGGGGTCCTGTACCTGAAACTACTGCTGGAAAAGCTGAGGCACCCTGAAAATGCAAATATCGGTGCGTTCTTTTCTTCTTCATGGTTATGCAGATTACCGTACCAAAAAGTGCTGGAGTCACATACATAAAGTCGAGTCACACGTCAGAGCAGGGTGAGGAGAGATCTGCAGTGGTAGGAAATCTATTCCACGTAATCATTAGGCAGTTACTGTACAGCCGGAAATACATAGATTAAAATAATGAAAATCGTCAGTGAAAATCCATCTGATTTTCACACTTGCTGACAAAATAACCTTTCCTCTTACTTATAAATGAGGATATTAATGTTTATTAATTGAAACGTGGGTTTGGTTTTTTTTTTTCATAGTCTGTTATTTTAATAGTGTTTGTTTCCTTAGAAGCAATATAACCTCTAGAGTGTGAGAAAACCTAACTATACCTTTGTTGTATTTAAGGGAGAGAGTTTGCAAAATAAAACTACGGTAGGGAAATTTGAAGTTTTGCAGTTAATTTTGCAGTTGGTTGGAAATCCCATGTCTTAATCTATTTTTTTAATGGGTTAAATAATTTATTGAAAGGAATTTAGTTTTCCCCATTAATTATAGATTCAAAATATTTGACTTGCTCTAGACATCCAAAGTCTTACTTTAATCTCATTTGTGAGGTCTTGCCTTGGAAAATTCAGATAATTCTAAAAGGATGAAAACTTCTGCTATGGTGCCCTACATACACTAATAATAACATACACTATTTTAAAGTTACTTTCATCCTACTTTCACCCTGTTTAAAGAAGAAAACAAACTAAGGTTACTCAGTCATAGTCCTATATGTCGTAACTCCATTGCCCAAGTTCATTCAAATTTGACAGAGAACTACATTCCAAGTTGTTAAATTTTCCAAAAAAAAAAAAAAAAAATCAGCAGTTGGATGAGGCAAAAAAACCCTAACAGGGCTCCCACCAGGGGAGGAGGCTGCTAGGATCCCAGTACAGTTAAAACTTCCCCTTGCCAGCACATCTTGTATCTTGCACTCAGCAAAGGGCTAAACAAAGTTAGGCAGGACAATGGAGAGCTGCAAATGTTGTACTGGAGTTGCATTGGGTAAAAGCAGGGTTTTCAGAGGAGACGTGTGGTGTAGGAAGAAGCTGAGCATGCTAAAGAAAGTTAAACCTACACGAGGAGAGAAAAAGGGGACTTTCATCAGGAAGAGGCTTTGGAGTATTGCCTGTGGTTGCAGGCAGCAGGGTCTATGGCAATTACCAAAGGGTCTTGTCCGGCAGAGTTGGACGGAACCTGGCAGAGGGAGTTTAGATATTGCTTTAGAGAGTCATTCCTGTCAAATTCTCTTCAAGACTACGATAATGAAGTAATAATGAGCCTTGCAGGGACTCAAGTCACTGTCACACATATCCCTTACAAAGGTGGTGGCTTTATCAGCCTTCCCCCTTTATGAAGTCTCTAACCCTTCTTGAACTCACTTTTAAATATCTTCCAAGTCAATATTAACATGAGACATTTCCAGGCAAACACTCCATTTGGGAAAGGTGGCCCGAGGCTCTCGAGGCCCCAGGATGCCCTTTACTGCTGCCTGTGGGGCAGTGGGCTGTGCAAACTGAGTCCTCACAGGAGGTGCAGGTGACCTCTGTGTGTTCAAATGACAGGCTGTGGGAGATTATACTTGCAGGATGTAAGTAAGAATACAACTGAAGGAATGTTGCAAGACATATTTCTTTTTGTTTTTCAATTTAATTATTAGCTATTTCAACTCTTCCTTTTTTTTTTTAAAAAAAAAATATCCATTTCAGCCAAGGATAGAAACTGTCCTTGAGACAATGGGAACAATGATCATTATAGTTAAAACACTTTAACCTTTTCCTCTCAGCTGCACAAATGACTGTGAGTTTTAAGCAAGCTTAGATTTTCTATCTGAATACCTGGGATGAGAGTATTTTCAGAAGTGTCAGGAGATAAAACAGAATAAGTCTTGAGAGAAACTTGATTGCTTAGTGTACTGTCTATTGGAAAATGGATGACTAGTTAGACAAAAAGATAGGAAAGAATGTTACAATTCCAGAAATGAATTAATTATAATTGTAGGGATGTAATAACTAGCTGTCATAAATATTCCATTCTTTCTACTTTCTTAGAGTAGACAGACAAAAATTCATTATTTAAGATGTCGCTTCCAACAGATATGTATTAACTATTTTCATCTGAAAAGGTTTTGATAATTCTAAACTTCTCCTAGCAATATGTATTCCCTGTACAACACAAGAAGTCACGTGTCTTATACCTAAAGGTAAAGAAATTACTTTATAGTATGCGAAAAGGCAGGTTAAATACAACATTTTAAAGAGCGATGTTATTCAGACCCACATTGAAATGCAACAAATGTATTTTATAGCTTCAATATCCTCAAGCATTTATAATGGAAGAAGAAATTACATTCTCCTTCACCAGAAGATCCAGGTGCCTAGAGTTGTTATAAATCAGAAAAGAAGCAAGAGTATGAAAATTTTCTGAATTTATGTCATTTAAAAATTTTATCAACAGACTTTTATGCTAGTAGACTGTGTGTTTAATGATTTTACGTATTCATGTCTTTTCTTCCAGAAGTATTTGTCTCTTTGCCTTAAAAGAAATAAATTCATGAGGAACAGGGAAAACCCTGAAAACAGGAAAAAAATGCAGTGAAAACATTCAAATTGGCTCATAGTTCGATAACAAGTTTAAAAATACAGCTTTGCCTTTGAAACATACTAGGACTAATTCAGTCTTGAAATTCACAGTTGAGCCAGCAGCTGTAGAAGGGCAGAAGGGCAAAACCTGTGCATGGATGGGTGATCTTTTGTTTGTTGCTGCACCTCACAGGCATCCCCTGCAGAGATCAAGGCCAGTCTCTTGGGTGGGAGCACCGCTACAGACACCCAGGGACAGCCCAGTGGGCCATCTTTCCCAGCATCTCCACGGGCAGGCAGAGGCACCTTCCAGCTGCCAGAAGTGTAAGTCACAAACCAAACAGGGGTGCATGTTCTCTCAGGCTAGGGTGCTGCAGAGTTTGTCCAGAAGGTGTCAGGAGAAGGATCACTAATATTCCTTCTAGTAAATGGAGGAAAAAGGAAGAGAACAAAAAATGCAAAAGAAAAGACTCTATGGTCTATTAAAACTCTTAAAACAGCAAAAAGCAAAAATTAGGAGCTCAGAAAGTAGCAGAAAGCTAGCAAAAGGTGTGAAAGGCAGACGAATAATATTTTTTTAAAAAGCGGTAATGCCATAAGGATGTGGAAGATGAGATGATCACATCAACAGCCTGTTTTGAGGATGACTCTTGCCTTTCAGTGTGCCTGCTCTGGCACTTGAGCCCTCCAGCTGAAGTTGTCTAGTTACCTTCGGAGAGTAAACTGTTTAAAAATAACTATCATAAGGTATGTAGCTATACATGATGATGTATGCTGGAAAGTCATAGGTGAATAATGACTCAGTCATAGGATATAAATAATTAGAGGCACATTAATATAAAGTTCCTTTGTGCTTATTCTTCACATACATGGGATTACCAAATGAGCAAATTGTGCATCAGCACACATCAAGGCATGGGTTATTATTTTACCCTTTCTTGAAAAAAATTGTGAAAATGTAGAAAATAGATGTTCAAAAAAAAAAATTAGAGAGGGATACTGGTGTCGGAGCACACACCACAAACAAACAAGAGAAGGAACTCAAAACCAAATTATGCAACCCTAGAGAACTTAGTTTATAAAAGATATTGAGGACAGAGGACTAATGCTCTAACTGTAAACACTAATAATTTTATATTCAAATACAGATACAGAGAAGTAAAAGACAATATATCTATTACAGCTATTATTACAGCAATATAACTAATACAGGATATGAGAAAGGAATTTATACACAAAGTGCTTTCAAACTCTTCTTTGGCTGAAAACAGTGGTAGTTTCACTGTTCTCATCTTGTTTTCAGAGTGGTTTAGTTCTCAGGCAAAAGGCTATCAGATGACCCTGAAGGAGTTCCCTTTAGTGTTAGATGTTTACGACTTTTGAATAACAGGATAAATTTCATACAGCTGGGTCTTCTGAAGGTATATTTGTCACCAGGTTTCTTGGTTCTGAAGAACAATGTGCCGGTTTGGACCTACTGTATGCAGAGGTTCAGACCGGGCAGGGCCTGCTCAGTTGGTGGAGCCTCGGGTGTTAACTAACCAGGTGGCCTGTGCATACAGTAGATGGAGACAAGCTCCCAGCAGTACATCTTAGAGGTCTGTTAGGGAAGACTGTTTGGATTAATTCTGCCTCAAGTACAGACAAACCCATCCGTGGGGTTGTCTTTGCTCAAGGACCAGGTTGTACTTGGTGGGTAATGCAAAGGGATGGAGTAACACGTTGTGTGCCCCAGGGAGATTTGATTTTGGGTGAGAACCGTGTGTAATGTTGGACTGCCTATATACCATTGCTTGCTGAATGTCATTGCCACCATATGCACATAGGTATATATGTATATATGTATATATGTACATATGTACATATGTATATATGTATATGTGTGACTATAGAAATCAAGCAGGCGATGAGGAATACAGTATTGTCGTAGAACCACCCCAAGACAAACAAGCAACTCAGGGATGGAGCTACGAAAGAAGCCTATGAAGGCTTGCAAAAGCTCGTGTGTCTTCACGAGGTTGACAATAATCTCTGGAGCACTCCAGCAGATGTGTCCTGGTAGAGCTGGGGCACCTGAACTGTCATGGATTGGGCTTTGACTCAGCACAGGAGTCTGGCAGCACTGAGCCTCCCCAGCAGCAGGGTAACCCACCGACCCTTCCCCAGAGCGGAGTTTGACTCCGTAGCATCTTTGCACATGATGAAGATCAGCTTCAGTCAACTGAGGAGCATTCATTCCCTCTATTCTCCCCCTCACCCTTAAGGAATTCTATTGAGCATCCAGTAAAATATTAGTAATTCCTACTGATGTCTTCAGTGAGCTGTCAGAGCTAGAAAAGCTTGATCTCAGTCACAATTAAATTACTGAGAAGGGCATTAAGAAAGCAGCTTTTGGTAACATGATTAAACTGGAAAACTTGAACTTGGCAGAGTATTTGCTCACTGGAGTACCTCAGAATATGCACTCATCTCTGAAAGCGCTCAGGGCTGACAAAAGGAGAAGGATTTAATGAGGCAAGAGGCATTTCTGAAACTAGAAAATCTCAGATTGAACTCTGCAATAAAACTGTACTCTATATAGTATGGAAGATTTAAGGACCTGTAAGGTCCATTTCCATTAGATTTATGTCATAACAAGTCATCAGAAATTAATTACCAACTTCTCATCACATTATAATCCTTTTTTCACTTAAATACTTCTTTTCAGTCTATGCCATTGGACTTTCTCTCTGGAAGTCACAATGTTGAGAGCCATCTTCCTCTTGCATGGTTAGTGAATAAGATAAACCTGGGTAGTGTTGGGGTATGTGCACTTAGATGCCTGCAAGGCTCTCAGGAAGTCTGCTATTATTAAAAATATATTGAAAAGAGGATGGAGAGAACATAGAGGTATCAGAGTGGAATTTCCTCTAGGTGGAAAGGACAGATAGGTCTTAGCTTTTGACCTCTGCTGATTCAGTAATAAACAGTTTAATAAATGTAATTAATCACAGGGAAAACAGTAAGAGAACACCAGATTTATTTTAGAATATTTAGGAACAGTGTTTTTAAAAATCTCTGTACTCAGAGTCTACTTGAGGTAACTAAACTGAAAACACCTTGATCTTTTAATTGCTCAGTGAAGCAAGAACTCTGCTATGTTTATGGTCCATGTTATGCAATGGACAGTTTGCATATTTGAAGTTAAAAGACGACCTGTTTTTTAAGAAACCTTAAATATGTAAAAAGGGGAATTCCCAGCATACCCAGATTAAAAGTCACTGATAGGTTCAGTGCTGTATTATGTCATTTCAGGGGTCCATCAGATTTTTTAGTGGTCTATATTTTCTGAGTTAGGTTGCAGCTTTTCCACTACAAAAGTCTACTGCTAGTATAAGGATAATTCTAGGAAATATTTCAGACTTCTTCTGCATTCATTTAGCTCTTACTAAAATTCAGATATATTTTTAGGTATTAGTTTCATATTCGTTTTACACACATGACAGTTTCAATGTCTATGTTTTCTCTTTGATCCTGTGGTCATTTGAGATGCCAATAGTGATGTAGCCTCCAACCCCAGGGCACTTGAACAGAAGCACACACAGGGGCACCTACATTTAAAAACAATTCCCTTCAGCTCTTTTTCAGCCAAAAGAAACAGGTTAGTACTTAAAGACTGACCACTTTCTAGAAGTCCCTGGAGTTAGTGAAGGTGAACATTGGCTCAGGTGTTTGTAAATCAGTGTTTGAGGGAAGCAATAATTTTTTGATCCATATCTCAGCTATCAGGTGGATATTAAGCCTTCCTCGCCTCAGAACAAAGGCTGCTGTGGCAGACTACATTCAGAGTGCATCCCTGCTGCAGAGACAGGCAAAGAAAAAAGGCTGAAAATGGGACTCCAACCCATGTGTCTGATATTTGCTTCTCTACCTTGTCTAGGTTTCTGGCCGACCTCTGCAGTGGTGGGGCAGGCAGTGTCCAGTGTGCCTGCTCCCCTAGCTCTAGTACCACCTCCAGCTCTGTTGTCCAGCTCCAAGTTCAAGTACCTTCAGCTCTGTTGATGCAGAAGATATATTTCTTCCATTTTGTATTTAAAAAATCCTATTCAATCGATAAATCACTCAAACAAACAAATAAAATAGAAATGTTAGTAACACAAAAGCCCCTCTAGTTTTTAAATTGCCATAAGCTCTTTTAATGGTTTAAGCGAGCAGGGAAGTAAGGGGTGGCAGAAATTGTAAACTGAAACCTCCAAGGTCAGGATGTTTTGAGGTAATCAGGCTGCATTGTGCTTCGTGCAACAGTTCTGGGATTCCAGACCAGGAGAGGGTAAAAATGTAACCTGCATCAACCTGATAATAAGCTTAGTTCTACAACTCCCAGATGTGCACTGGGCATGCAAATAAACTAAAACCTCATCACCTCAGCTTAGGAGATGAATGGAAACAGACAATGCAGAAAGAGCAGCCTTAAAGAGTGAACAAATTCTCATTTGGGGGCGAGGCAACAGCAACAAAAACCCATACAAAACCGGTACACACACACCCCTCATCCACCCAAGCCCTTTCCTCTTCGGGGTAAATGAGAATTTTGGACACCACAGCCAGACCCTGGAGCTTCACGAGCCTTGTACTGCAGAAATGCACATGCTTAACATCACAGATGGCTGACAGTACTGACTAGCAGCGGGGGCATCCTTCACTATCTGTTAACAATTGCAGCATTTGCTGTTAATCAGTGACATGCCCTTTTGAACACACTCCCTTCATGTCTGCACAAGATGTAGGACAGACCACTAGGAAGAATTAGATATGCAGATAGGCCAAGCTGGAGATTTACCTGTCTAAAGGGAAAGCTGGTGGAAAAAGCAAAACAAAACAAAACAGAACAAAACAGGCAGCTTTTGGGCTGTCATTTAACAGTGCGAATGGAGTGTGGCTCCCCCACCGTTGTTCCTGTGGGTCATAATTCAGTTATTCCTGTAGTGCAGAGTTGGGTCAAATTCTCAGGTGAAGCTGACACAGCTTTTAGCTGCATTTTTGGATACAGGCAGCAGATTGGTATTGAATATCTTCTTTTGGCTTTCTTAGGGCATCCTTAGCTACATTTTTCTTTCATTTTGGTCCATTACTAATTAAAAGGAAATGACATGGGCTCCCTTTTCCTTCACACCCATTGGAAAGAATGAGGGACTTTCTCACTAGGTTTTTTGAAGGAAAAGCTTTGGACCTTACTGTATTCCATATGTAGAAACCTGGGAGGCCTGTATTCAATTAACCAAGAAAGCATCATGCGAGGAAATTTCAGTGGCCCCCCATAGCCAGAAGAGCCAAAACACAGCCAACAGAACCTCTTTTTCCAATAAACTTCAGGATCTGGGGGAAGACAGGCAGCGCACTTGAGGCAAGACATATGCAGTGCCAAAGTCTATAAAGATTTTGTGGGCAGCCCTTGCCAAGAGAGCAGAAGAGCCTGGTCCTATGGCTGTTGTGACCAGCTAAGCTTCTTCACCCCATTTCTGAGGAAGGATCCCCCTGTGGTTTAAATGGGCAGAGCTGCCTCTCCCACAAACTGCTGTGGGTGGTGGGAGTTTTCTTTCTTCTTTTGTGTTGTTTCTTTGTCCTCCCTCTCATCTTCGAATGCTTAAATGAATGCTTTCTCCTTGCCTGCATGGTACTGGAGATTTAATGCGTAAGAAAAGGAGAGTCGAGTCTTCCTTCCCAAACAGCAGGTGGTAGTGCTGGGTTACACAGAGCGCTTGAGAAACTGCTTACAGATGTTGCTTCGTTGTTGAATAACAGGCAGAAGATGGATGCTAACAAACTTTTCTCCATTTTTCCCCCTCCTTATTGAGGGTTACTTAATGTTTTCCACCTTTTCATCGGGTAGCTTAACAAAGTGTGTTAAAAATAAACCCTCCTAAAATAAATACTTGTAAGGTTAGGATAAATATAGCTTAGAGAATGTTATTAACTCTCTAAAAGTTTTTTTTGTGTCATAGTGTTTCTTAACTTCTGAAGTAATTTGATTACATTTTTCATTAATTTTCCAGACTAGGGTGTGTATTTGTTCTTTTTTTCTTTATTTTTCTCTTTTTCTTTTTTTTTCCTTTTTCTTTCCTTTTTTTGATCTTTGTTTAAATACAATTCAGTTCTACTTTTCCCCTTGGTAATTAGAAATGCTGTGTAGTGTTGCTTATTCTTCAATGTCTGTTTCATGTCATTTGCAATACAGATCCCCTCAATATGAAACCTTTTACTAATTATTGCAGTAATAAAGCAAGGGCTAAATGGGGTTTCACTGTATTTTTCTGTTTCTTTTTACCGAGGGGTGCCATTACCTTTCTCACCAGTTCCATCATCTGGAATTACCACTGTAACATGAATGTTATGAATAGTTTTCGTTGTATCACTTTGAAGCCAATCCTGGAGTATCACAGCAGCCCAAACATCAGTCAGAGCCTGCAGGTGAGCAGCTTTACTATTCTTTTCCCCCCAGACTGTGCAGGCTTTGCTTCATTTTTTTTTTATTATTATTTTTTATAACTTATTTGGATAAGATTTAACCTTTTTTTGGTTTGGGTCTTGATTTTTTTTTTTTTTCTCTGTTCTGGAGCAATAGTTAACCAAATGTTGCTGTGGCTAAAATACCTGTTCCAGTTAAAAAAGGATTGTGCTTTAGTAGCCTATTAAAGCATATGTGTGACTTTATTTAGATCTTTTGTATCTCCTGAAATTCCCTATTGCCTGGGCAAAAGATTGCGACGGAAATGTGTGTATGCCATTACCCTGACATAAAACCCTTGATGGTTAAAAAAGCACAGACAGGGAAACATCTCTGCAGTGATGCATTGGTCCTCAGCTACTCATATCCAGTACGGCCCAGGACTGAGGCAAAAAGGAAACCCAGACCGCATTTTGTAAGATTTTGACAGAATCTTCCTCCATGTTGGACTGCAAATTCCTTCTGCTATGTCTCTGTTCAGAATCTGACTGCAAGTACAATAATCCAATATTTTATATAGTTTTGGCTTACCTGTATAAAATAGTGTATTGCACAAAGTAATCAGAGAAAGTGGTTTTGTTAACAGCATAAGCTAACCCCAAATTTCCCTGGGCTCAGTCATTCAAAAAATTTCATTATTGCTTTGCCAGGAGGTTAACAAAAAAGTTTGCAGAGGCTCCTGTGTAGTAGAGGCATGTTTGCAATTGTTATGGGCAGGAAGGATGATCTTGTGACTCAGGCCCTGGAGTGTCCCAGATGTGCCACAGATTTCCCACACAGACTACTTAATCTTCTGAGGCCATATGTTCAGCTGGTATAAATCAGCACAGCTCCAATAAAGTTAGCTTAGCTTTCCGGATTTTCTGCAGCTGAGGTTTCTGACCCCTTGCAGATCAGTTGTCTCTGTAGAGCAGAGATATTAACACTTCCCTGCCTCGCGCTCTGCAAAAGGATCAGCTCATTAAAGTTCATGTGCCTCCATGTAACAGAGTTTGTGAAGCTGTAGAAATGCCCTGGCAGACAAAGCAGCTTGGCATCCCAAGCAGGTCTTGAAAAGATTTGCTACAGAAATAATATTCTTTCCTAACAGAGGGTTGTTGAGTAGGGCTTAGTGTACAAAGAAAATAATCGCCAAACCTTCTGAACTTGTCAATGGCTCATCATCCAAAGGTAAAAACAACTGTAGTTTGGTGGTCCTGCCTAAAGTGTTGCTAAGTGTGGACCACAACAGGAGGAGCAACTCACCCTGAGCTGAAACAGGAGAACTGTAGCAAAAAGCAGCCCTTCCCTTCTTCAAGGCTGCTTTGGCGCCTCACTTTATCCATTTGGTTTGGTTTGGGCTCCTTCAGTGTTTTATGTTGGCAAAGCTCTTTTTAATAACAAGTAAACAAAGGAAACTTGATGTCTTTTTGCAGCAGTTACTGAGCAATTAAGGGCTCAATTCTTCAAAGGATTGTAAACCTGTGGGTGGTCTCATTGATTTTGGAGCTACTTGTGTGTTTGAAACTGGGCATGCGCTTGTGCATCTTGTGCAGCTGAGCCCTCCTAGAGCTGCTGCTGATATTTCCATTTTAGAGTCACTTTACAGTCTCTAAAATTATTACTGGAACTTCCTGCTCCTCTGGGCATTGCACACACTGGCAGCTTGCCTCTGTCTTCTGACTGATTTAATGCCACAACATAAGCGTAGAATCGTGGCAATGTTTCCATTAAATCCACACTGTACTGCACATTTCTCAGTATTTAAATACTGCATCCTTTCCAGATTATGAAAAGAAACATTGAGATCGACTTCCTTTAAAAATGCTTATTTCACGTCAAGCAGGACAAAGGCATGAAAATACGTATGCATTAAGTAAAACAAATGATCTGACAAACCTTCCCTCAAAAATGTTAAATGTAGCTAAACAGAATTCCTATGTGTGTATTACACTGCTTTAAATCAGAGCACATGGAACAGGCTGAGCTGCAAGCAAAGACAAAACTCTGGTTACATATGTTCAGATGGTAATGTGTGTTTTTATGCTTCCCGGTGTCCTGCTGGAGTTCTAAGAAAATATTTACAAGATGCAAATAAAATGTAAATGGCATCATGTTTCCATGAAGAAAAATGAATGAACAACATCCATGCAGCTCATACAGTTTTACATATTGCACCAATGTTGCCTTATGATCCTCAAGGACCTTCCTTTGCACAGAAAGCCAACTACCTGAAACGTACCACTTCTTTCTTTTTTTTTTTTTTCAAAACAGACATTCTGTTAAAGATTATCTTCCCTTGCAATACATGCCTTCAGATTTTTATCTCTTTATCATCTAAACAAAACCTGGGTTCTGAGATAGCTTTGCATTTCCACAGGTGTTTCTTATCAGTTCCACATTTTCTTCTGACAACATGAAAAAAAAAATTCATATGTCCTTGCTTAGTAGCTGTTGCCTGACCCAATGCTAAAGCTTTTCTGAATGCAGAAATGTGTTGCGTGGCTGCTGTAATATCTCTATACCCCAAGGGTCTGCTGCTGCTTTCTTTTTTACAACGTCAAGGAGTCACATGCTTGGCAGTCAGCACAGAGGAAAATTCGGTTCAGAGTCAGAGAGGAAAGAGGTGACCTATTTAAAAACAGTGAAAAAAATACAGTTATTAGGCATTGTACATCATTATCTGGCCAGTCCAGTTATTAGTTTCCCGCATGCTGGGGTGCAGAGTATCAGTACTCCTACTGCTGTTTCTCCTATGTGGAAGCACACACTCTATGAAGGCAATAAACCAGGTCTCACAGCAGCCATGTTGGTGCTTTTCTTGATTTAAGCTAAGCTTTGTTTTCCTGCATCAATGCCTATCCTTCACCTTTCGCACCACAAATATGCTCCTTCCACCCTATCCCCACTACTGGAAAAGGAAAAAGGTCAGTCCATGCTAGGGAATTAATATATTCTGGGTTCTGAGACAGCCACTGAAGCAAAACACTCAAGAACCAGCAGTGTGTGAATTTTAGTCATCCTGTTTTATCCTTTTAAACATAGAAATGTAAAAACACACGCTGGGAATCTGCAGGCCTTCAAATTATGTACACAGTGCATTTGTATTTCTGTCTTACATGAGCTGTTATAAAAGCATGATTTTACAGAAAACAGGCATTTTCAAAGCACCTGAAATTCCTCCTGACATTTTAAATCTTTGATACGTACTTCAGGTGATTATTAAAATACTTGTCATTTATGAACCCAGACAGCAAAAAAAATGCTTTGTAATAATTTTGGAGTAATACGTGTAATTAGATAGGATGCTTTTCAGGGCAAACACTGTGTTTTACTGCTGATTATAATTACCTAGGCTTCAGTTGCTTTACCTATTGAAATAAATCAATTTGTTTCTGCAATCAAAGGCAGAGAAAGAGCGTGCTACATTTCTGAGGTGCTGGCAGAGTCCAGGCAGTTGTGCACTGCTGAGAGAATGCTGGCATTAGCCAAACAACCCCTGGCCCCCCATGCATTGCCACTCGGACACCTCATGGATCCCCACCCAGCCACTCCATGCATTCCCACGCAGAGACACGGCTGGTGAAGCCTGAGCAGCACAGCCCTCTGGAGGCTGCACAGCCTCTGGGATTGATAAAAGTTCATGTCATTGTGTTGAAGGGACTTCTGGAGCAATCTAGAGGCTTTTCAGAGGTATTAATCAACTTCTGGAGGGTTTGGTGGGTTTTTCTAATCAGAAAAAGCAAGGTCTTTTTTCATGAATGTTTGTGAAACAAAAATTCTTGTACTGATAACAACAAGGGGAACAACGAGGGAGGCAGCAGGCTGTTGTTCAGCTGAGTCGTGGAGATTGTCAGGCTTCAAGACAACGAATGAGCTTGATGAGCTTGATGAGTACAGCGGGTTTCTGTACAACTGCACTGCCAGTCTTGCAACCACACCTGGGTAGCTGTCCAAAACGATGACTCATGTGAGCAAGCCACAGCACTTAGAACACAAGAAGCACATTGTTTCTATCAGTTGTACTTTCTTTGTCCACTTATTAGTGTAATGGTCTCTTAATATATTCTAAAAAACAGAGAAAAAACTTTTCTACCCTCCCCAATAAAGATGACTGTTGAGACAGCATACTTGACCTCAATAGCTCTGTTTTGTTCTCCATTTCATACTGGTACTACTTAAAGGTAGGGTGAGAGGGGTGCATCACAGAGCTACTCTCCTGTTCTGGTTTTGTCTCAGCCTCTTGGGACCAGTGAAGGAATAGTCCTACAGACCTGGACCAAAAACTTTTCACACAGTGTGAAGATTGCCCAAGCTCTGGCTGTTGCAGCAAAGGGTGATGACATACAATGCCACACCTCTGGCTACCTGGCAGCACCCCGGGATGCTCAGCTGCAGGAAACCCAGCTCCACCACAGCTTTGCTTCTCCAGGGTGGCATGAAATACTCCGAGTACGGCTGACCCTGTGGCCTCTTTCTTCATTCGCAGCATTACCAGGTGTGAACAGGAAGCTCGGATAGAGTTTCTGGCCTAATCTTTGGACAAGTGTGTTATGCAGGACCTCCTGTGTGCGCTGTCAGTCAGAAAGGAGGGAGAAGTGAGATTTTATAATACCACTGATGTGATCCTGCAGTTTTCACACCAGTGGGGGGATCCACAGGATGGGCTGCAGGTTTGCATGTGTGAGAACTGAGCAGAGGCAGGTTCACATTTAGGGCAGGCAGGAGAAGAAGGGCAATGAAACACCCTATTTTATGATGACAGTTTAGTGGCTGGTGGCAACCTGTGTCTCCCCTGTGTGAAATACACAAGGAAAAGTTCCATTTCATCCTGTGACAGCAGCATCAGTCCCTCAAACTGCACCTCTTCCTTCAAATGTGTTTTGTTTACTGGTTCCTCTTACAAAAAGCCTTATTTTCCAGAGCTTGTTTTTACATCTGTGGAAGCCGGGCAGCACAGACGCTCACGGACTTTAGGCGAGGCTTGCTGCTGAATAGCCTGTACTTAGAGCGCACTCTCTGACAGCCCAGATAAATAAAGGAAGGGTTTTGCCGTGTGAGAGAAGCTGTGAAACCCGCCAGCTCAGCCGTATCCATCCCCTCAGCGAGTGAGGAGGCGCCTGTGCAGCCCGGCTCCCTCCCGCGCCCTGTCGCGGAGCCAGGGGAGCCAGGCGGACCCAGGGGCTGAGCGCTCGCAGCCGGCACTGCTCAGGACAGCCAGCGCAGATCCCCGCCAGCTTACGTGGCTCTGGAAAATGGAGAGTCCTGTTTACTTTTGGCTGCGATCGGGCTTTCATGTTTCTAATGAGACAAATTTCTCCCTCTGCCTTGCTTTAACTTGCTTGATAAGTCTGCATGGGCATGTTTTTCGTCCTGAAAATAAACAATTAAAGAAAGCTAAACAAACAGAAGGGGGAGAAAGAAGTCCTTCCTGTTCTCACAGCTAATCTCTGCAAAATTTAAACATGCTTATCAGCCAGCTGTGCTCCATTATTATCTTTTGCTTCCATCTTTTGTCCCAGTCTGCAGCGGATGCTGGCCGTCTGGTTTGTGTCATCTAGCAGTTTGCACTGACTGATTCTGATAAAGGAGCCCTGAGCTTCTTGGGAGAGTGGGGAGTGCAGGGGGTGAGGAGGGGCAGGAAGAAAGTTTTCAATGGAGAAATGGAATCCTGAACAAGTCATTGAGTGCTTTGTGTTTCTGCCACTCTGGCGGGTGGTGTTCCTTGGCAATTCACACTGGGATCGATGAAGGGAAAATGGGATCCTAGGCAGGGATGTGTGGGGAAAACAGCTCTTGTCTACACGTCTAGCAGTCTTCAAGTAGGGATTGGGTGACAGTCACACTGAGGCTGGAAGGTGGATGTGTGCTGAGTATTCTTGCCTGCTGCAAAAATCAGAATAAAGCAACTCTGTAAGAGGTGTAATGTACAGCATGGTCCTGTCAGGAACGTAAGGAGGTGCCAAGCTGTGCTGCAGGCGCTTTTGCCCTGCTTTATCCCTGCTCTTGCCCCCCACACATATGCACTGTACTAGGCTGCTGTACCACGTTGTCTGGAACAGAAAGTAGTCTCACATATAAGCAGAACCTTGATTTTCAGAGATCAAAATGAAAGCTGATAAAATGTCATAAAAGAGTTGTGTGATCAGCTGCAGTTCCTGGGCACTCAGGACTAAGGCTTGGGTGCAGGGTGGTGTAGGAAAAGTCTGTTTTGGAGGACACACAGCCTGTTTATTCTGACCTGCTCAGACTGGAATTTCAGGGGAGAGGGTGGGATGACAGGGGGAGCCCACCCCTTTCTGTAACCATGCCAGTGCTTTTCTGTTCCAGCGTGCAAGACAGCAGCTGGAGGGGCCCCTGGCCCAGCCACATGAAGGACAGCTCCAGCCACCAAGGGGCGATGTTGGGGCTCACAACGGCACTGGCGGCGCTGGCAGCAAATTTGGGGGGGCTCCTGGGACAAAATAGACCAGTTCTGAATTTCTTGAGCTGCAGGGCAGTTCACAGGCATGCTGAAGGTTTCACGTGCACTAGCCCAGCATTTTAGCAAATTCAGGCCAGTTTGCAGCTTTGAATGGAAAAAAACACAGCTGCAGAAGTTTGCAGCTGCAGAAGTGTCTGAAGATGGAATAGAGAAGGAGTCCTTTGTTGTGTTTTTCATTGGTTTGGGTTTTTTTTAACCTAGATTACTCCCCTTGCATTTCAGGGTTAAACAAAGATCTTGAAAGGAGATGTAAAGGGGGAAGGGGAGAAGATGGATGTTGATCTAAAGAGGAGAAAATGCTTGCTTAAAACCCAGGGCTGCACAACTGTGGTGTCCCAAGGAATGCCGGTGTTTCCCAGCCTGTTGTAGCATCTATTTCAATGAACATGTGGGAGTACAGACAGCTGGGGGGCTGGTGAGCAGGAGCAGCCTGTCCCTAGCTCAGAGGCTGCTGCCCATGAGCACTGTGGAGAAATCACCACTTGCTGGTTCTGAGGGTCAGTGGGCAGGAAGCTGTGGCGGTCCTCCCCATCCCCAGCATTCTCCTCAGCTGCTTGGTGTCCAGGTTGGCAGTCCAGGAGTCAGGTTAAAAATTAAAAGTATTGCTTCATACCTACTCTTGCAGTTAGAGTCTCAGAAAGCTTTTAACTGGATTCAGTGTGTGTTTTTTTTCCCTGCTGTGGCTTTGCAGATGGCTTCTTCAGAGGTACAGCTGTCCAGTCTTACCAGCACTGTAACTTCTCGTATAAACATTCTTCCATGTATTTTATAGTAGGCTTTGTACTCACCACATGCCACAGAAACATTGTTGACCACTTGCAACTTTCAAACAAACTAGACTGTATTCATCATCCTTTTCTGGAGAGGCCAACAGAATGAAAAGGTCACACAAAGCCTTAAAAAATGCACTGTTTTGAAGCATGCCTTACCACTGCTTTGGATAGAAAGGGATTGTTAATATACCATGTAGCAGAGACTGGAAAGAGTTGTGCATGGAATGACAGAGGAAGGTTCCTGATAATTACTGCCTACATTATAACTTCATGAGATAAATATGATACCTTTTTATACACTCTTTCTGAGAAATGTTCCATGCATTCAGCTTTGGAGAGCTTGTAAACTACCACTTTAGTCATTAGTTTGCAGCTGAAATTAAAAAAAACAAACAAAACAGAACAACAAGCAACAAGTCCTCCACAACATATCAACCCCTTATTTCCATCATCTGCCAGAGGAGTTGAAATACAAGCTTGTCCTCTCATGCTGCATGAGGAACTCTCTTCTCTTGTAACAGCTGTTAGCAGAATCTGAAGGGCGGTCATGTTTATCTTAAGGAAAATTTTTGGCAGAGCTCCTAAAGTTTGGGTTCAAATAGTCCTACCTCTCCAAATGACTGTCTGGTTAGGGGGAAGGACTGGCTGTGTGAAAGTGAGTGATTGTGATGAAAAACTGGTGAACTTGTCTCAGAGACCACTGTGAGGTAAAACTCTGGGTAGCTGGGAAGTTAAGTGAAATTAGAAACTTTTGGAAAGGCGGGCTGTGCGGCTGTCAGGAAGGCAAGATCTCTTTACTGGTCACCTGATGACTGTTGGTAAAGTCCAAAGATTAGAACATATGGGGGTAGCATTGCTGTGTTATGCTGTAGGTTCTCCATGCCTGTGGACATGTGGTCCCTCTTTCTGATTCAAGGTCCACTGAAATAGTCAGAGAAAATACATCGTCACGCTGCTTTTGGCTATGCTCTTAGTATGAGGAGGTTTGGAAAGTCATCTCTTACTGCTTCCTACAAACATGCAAGCACTGTTTGCTTGTGGTGGTCAAAGTGAGAGGCTGCCTGCATTTCTTGCCTTCTAAGCCCAGCATCAGTAACTTTCACTTTCTCAAGGAAGGGAAATTAAGTAGAAGCTATTTGTTTATGCCTCCCTGGATAAGAGTCTCAAGAAAAGGAAATTCAAGAAAGGGAAGTTCGGGAGATGCTATTTGCTTATGCCTACCTGGATAACAGTCTTATCTTTATCTGTAAAAGGCATAAGACAAAAAGAAGAAAAGACCAGATAGAGAATAAGAACAAATATTGCTGGAGTTGCTGAGTAGTCTGCTGGGGTGGCATGCTGAGACGGACTGAGAGGAGTCTAGAGAAGGAAAGGGGGCTGTAAATGAAATCTGCCGTGACCGAGAAGCCTTTTGTTTTTGTCACAGACAAGTAGTAAACAAATACAGCCAGACCTGCAGATGAACATTTCTTAAGGGTGTGCTGGCCGTCAAGAGCATGTTCCCTGCTTCCTTGGCTGTCTGCAGGGTTAGAGGAGGATGTTTCCTGAGGAACAGCCTCAGACATTCCTGTGGGGGAACTGAAATGCAGAGAGTTCTGCCTGCAGCACTTGACGTTTCTGCTCTCCTGGGTCAGCTAGGAATCGGCACCAAAAGGAAAGGGCTTTCTGACAGATGGCACATTAGCCAGCAGGCAGAGCCAAACCTCTCTTCTGTAGCGGTTTTTGGGACCCCCAGCCTTCAAAGGTCAGAAAATGAAATGCTGTCCTGCATTTGACAATCTAGCAAAGAAGTATGATTATGTGTATATATATATATATATATATATATATATATATAAAGTATATATAAGACATCAGAATTCCAAAAATATTTAGGATATTAGTGTGTGTCAGACTCTGTACAGAAGTTATGTAAACATAATGGGAAGTAAAGGACCAACTTTTTTTATATGTATATATATACTTTTTGTGTGTGTTAAATTTTTAGTGCTTAAATATAGCTTTTCCAGAATGCTGAAGACATTATATCCATTTAAGTGATTACTGTTCTTCCCTACCCCACAAATACTGAACAGACATGATCTGCACCATCCAGTAAGTGGATGCTCCTTTCTTTCCCACCCAGTAAGTGGATGCTCCTTTCTTCCCAATGGCTCCTCAGGAATTTTTTTCACAGCTTGAGGAAAGTTGGAGAGTGTCAAACTTCCTTGTAAAACCCCTTCTTTATCAGAGACAGCTTTATACCTCTCATAGTTCAGTATGTGTCTACACACTGCAAAAATAAATCTAGGGACAGAAATGTAGGGTGACTTGAATGTCTTTACCATAGTAATCTCTTGGGGTCAGTGCAGCCCAGTCCAGTGGACTTGTCAAATATTTCATCACTAGAACAACATTTAAGCTATCATGGTAACCAATTGGTAGCTAATCCAGTGTTACAGTTGAAAGAGGGCTGGAATGTTATTTTTAATGTCATAAAGCCTTCCTGAAATGTCTCTCTGTAATGCCATCCACCTCTGGAGTCTTTTCAAAGAGCAATCAAATAGCTTGCTTAGAGCTTTTCTTTCTGCATCTCACTGATTGGAACCTTCCAGTTGCTTCAAGAAACATTTTTTTCCACCACAGAACATAGAATAACATCTACAATACCTCAAGAGAAAAGAAAAATACGTCTGCCTTCCCCAGTGGTAGTTGTTTATTGTATTCAGAGCAGTTTGAAATCTCTTGAGGAAACAAAGCTCAACCCAAGTGGCTTGTTGCCATTCGTTTAGACATTACTGAAGGCCTAAACCCTTCTCTCCAGCATACCAGTTTTCCCTAGCTGTTCTTTTTTTGCTGGAATTTCATCCTAGAACAGACAGCAAGTGGAAATGACAGCATCCTCTGAGGTGCCTGGCAAACTTCATGTCCAAGAGAGACTGAGAGCAATCCTGAACGCAGTTCTTGGAGGGCCCAGACCAAGTAGCTGTCCCTGACCCCTAGGGTACATTATGCTTCACAAAATCACAGAATGGCTCAGGTTAGAAGGGACCATGGTGGGTCATCTGATCCATCCTCCCTGCACACTCTTCCTATCAGTGAAGCAAGAGGGAAGTGAGATCTGGTGGACGATAGGACCTTGTCCCAACGTGCAGTCAGAGCGTTGTCTAGACATCTATTTAGACCATGACTTTGGAAAGTGCTCGCTGGGTCTGCCAGCATGGGCTAACCACTGCCTGTCTGGGAGGAACTGTGCATGTTTTTAAGAAGGAGCTGTATTATTCTTATTTAGACATGTCTCATATATGGGAGGCAACAGAATAGCCCAGCGTGGCCTAATTGCTTACATCTGGATCCCTGCTGAAAATGTACAGTGGTGTGTAAATGCAGTTTCAGTGGAAGAGGCGTGATTTATCGAGCTGTTCTTGGAAGCAGTAGAAGGTTGCTAAGTACAAAGCAGACATACTCCAAGTAGTAACTACAGCCCAGAGCTCCTCTCCACCCTTTTGTTCCATGCACATTAGCACACGTACTCACACGCATAACTGGAGTGCCAGAGGAGCATTGCTTTCAGAGCTTTTCTGTTAAAATAAAAAGAACAAAGGAAGCCCCTGTGTAAAGGCTATGACAGCCACAGATACTCTTTACTTCTCCGAGCCATGTAATTCTGATTCTTGACATTTCAATGGAATGGAAATAAACCACATCATGGTTGCTGTTTCTACTACAGTAATAATTGTGGTGATTACCTCTAGCACATTATTTTCTAGCAGACTGACTCTGTGAAACCAGCCACAGAGGGAGGCACAGGCTTCCTCCTGCATTGGTTTCACAGTGCTGCAAGGCCATGCACAGCCTTCGTGCCTAGGGCAGCTGCCTCAAACAAACAGAGAAGCTTTTCAAGTGAAGGGGAACGTGTCATTTTGTGCAACCTGTGCATGAAATTCTGCAGGTTTTGTATGTTTTTCTGGGAGACTGAGGGGGCTGGACATCTCAGGGATACCTGGTTTATTTATGAATGCATGCGTTAACGACTGCAATTTGAATGTGTATGCTAACTTTGGAGATTGTCTTTGGAAAGAGGTGATTCCCTGTCACCACAATTTCCATGTATGAATGGATGTTCCTTCCTTTCTCTCTCCCCATGCCCCTGTGATACAATCTTTTCATCGAGATTAATTCAGTAAATTTGTTTAGGTACATATCAGACCCACTCCTAGGTTAAATCTGAAAATCTTGGTCACCCTTCGAGAACACTGATTCTCATTGTCTATTTTAAAATTAAGGAAGGAGAACAAATTACAAAACTGAGAAGGAAGACAGCAATTAAACAAAAACATATTGTAATTCCAGAAATGGTTTTGAGATGAATTGATAAAGATATCCTATTTTTTCCCTCCTCTGGTGTTTGTCCCAGCAATCAATAAATTAGTCCCACATAACATCCATCCACACAGTCATCCCCTCATTCTGGAATCCAGTTTGTTTAACAGTCATAAACTACACAATCCCTCCCTGCCCCTGACTTCTCCCATCTTGTCTTTCTCCACCCGTAATTTTCTCTGCTCACACACCTCCCTATTAGTGATTGACCGGCTGTCAGATTTATCTTCTGCCAGGTTAATATTCTTCCTCTAAGAGCCTGGGAGGGAAGTTTTGCATATAAATTCTGCATAAGATCATAATTACATCAACCATGCATCTATGTATGTTGCTTCTCTATGTTTCCTACAGAAAAATCCTTCCAAAAATCTTTCAGCTCTACCACACACAAAACCAGGCTTTTATTTCATTTTATTTGGAATTATTTCTGTATAGAAATCGACACACCATCTGAATGTTTGGATTTTTTAATACCTGATCTTATTGCTTTCTGAGTTTGCTTAACTTCTTACTTGCCTGTAGCCTCTATCTGGACTGTATGATAGGCAGATACTTATTTTATTGTCAGTTCTTGTACTGAAATAGAAAGCCATTGACTTAAGTTGCTGTGAACATTGTGCAGGAGAACAGTGGTGAAAACTCCACTGAACATTTAATTGCTACTATTATCTTTCCTGCCACTTTTGGTTGAAAGTATGGTCTCCCTGTTAACTTCTGCTCTTTGTTTTCCTTTCCCCCTCTGTCCTTTCCCCATTTCTTTTTTATTTGCTTTTTTGTGTGCGTGTGCAAGTCTATCTCCTCTCTTAACTTTCTTCTACTTCTTCCCTTGCTTCTGTGCTTTTGTTTCTTGGCACCAGAAAAAAGTTGCAGAAACAGGACATCAAAATATGCCATGTGAGCAGTATAGGGATGAATGCGCTGAAGGTTTAGGAGTGGCTGCAAAGCCTGGTTGCTCTTTAGATGTAGCAAGAGATACTTACAGAGGTGGCTGCATGGAGAAGAAACAGTGGCACCAAGGGACCAAGCTCAATGACCGTAGAATCATGGAATATTTAGGGGTTAGAACAGACCTTAAAGATCATCTAGTCCCATTGGGCAGAGACACCTCTCACTAGACCAGGTTGCTCAAGGCCTTATCCAACCTGGCTTTGAACACTGCCAGGCTGGGGCATCCACAGCTTCAGTGAGCAACCTATTCCATATCTCACCACTCTCACACGAAATAATTTCTTCCCAATATGTAGCCTGAATTTCCCCTCTTTCAGTCTGTTACTCCATTACTCCTTGTCCCATCCCTACAGTTCCTGATTAGAGTCCCTCTCAGGCTTCCCTGTAGGCCCCCTTCAGACACTGGAATATTGCCATGAGGTCTCCACTTAGCTTTCTCTTCTCCAGGCTGAACAGTGCAGACTTCCTCAGCTTGTCATCATGGAGGAGGTGCTCCAGCCCTCTGATCACCTTCATGGCCCTCCTCTGCACCTGCTCCAACAGTTCTATGTCCTTCTTACCTTGGGGGCACCAGAACTGCAGGCAGTACTCTAGATTCCTCTAGCAGATCCAGGTACTATAGCAGATCCATCCAGTCTTTTTTCATTTTCCTTTGGACCATCATTTTATTCCGTTTAGGCCAAACTAAAACCTCATAAGTAACACTTCTAACAGTGACATGTAATTAAAGAGACACATGCTCTGGACAGTATTCCAGAAATAGTAGTTTTCAGTGTTTATAGGGTCTCATGGGTCCTGGATCCTTCAAGCAGTACTGAAGAGAATGTTAGTCGCCCTATTTTTTGGCAATGTAACCATTTTCCAGCTACAGGCATTCTTGGCACTTACATGACAGCTATCATCCAAGGGAAGAAATTCTGCCTCTGACCAGAACAGTTACTGTATGCAGTACTCACAGATGTTGTTTACTTCAAATGTGGCTTCCCTGTGAATGTGTCCCATTTGGCAATAGGTAGAGGACCAGAGGTGATCTCATGTGACACAAACCTAGTAACAGAAAATAAAGAAGACTCCACAGCATAAGCTGTGTGCTGAGTTCTGGCTGAATGTTGCCTTTTTTTTTTTTTTTTTAAATTCTATTTTATTTCATTTCTTAAAAGATCTTTTGTTTGTCTTTGGAGAGTTCACACAGAAAATAAATGCTGTAGTATTGAGTTACTTCCTGGGACTGGATTTTTGCAGTATGAACAGGAGATGCTGAGCAGAGACAGATAATCAAGACTGTCAGGATGGAAACCACCTTGTCCCTTGCCTGACAAAAATTAAAATCAAATTAGGCACTTTGTGAAGCTTGTTTCACTTGAGTCACTCACAGAAAACATTTTACAGTATCAGGACTGAATGCTACACTTGGACAGCAACACAGAGTATTGATGAGCTAGGTATGATTAGCATATATAAAAGAAACAAAATCTTTTGATCAGCGAGTACACTTTTACCTACTGTTAAGTGTTGCACAGACTTTGATTGTTCTTGTCTCCCTACGTGAAAAAACAAAGCACACCAAAAAGCCTTTCTCCCACCCAGTGTTATACGATTGGAAGCATTTGTTTCTTGGAGTGGAATGATTTTCCATTCTTATACTCTTCCAAATATCACATTCCACAAATTTGAGAACACCAAAATTGAATTACTGATATTTATTCAACAAGCCACAAAAATGCTCAGACTTTTCAACCACTAGTATTGCAATCAGTATGGTTCCTATCTGAGTTCTGATGGTGAAAATGATGACTTATTTTAAAAATAAAAAGTAACATTCCAGACACTCCCATCTTGGTTGAAAATAAAAAGAGTTGCTTGCTTCAGTAGAAGCTTCAGTTAAAAATAAGCCTTCCCTTTCTTACCATTAATGGCAATTGAAAAGCTCCTAACCTGTCTTGACAGTGGTTGATTTTGTTATTTGAGCTTTTTTTAACTTGTTTTTTAAAATTGCTATTATTGTTATTATTAATAATAATGATAATAATACTCTCATAATTTCATTGGTAAAATCTACTGGGAAGTTGATTTGTATATTGAAAAAAATAAATATATTGGTATGTTTTCAATTGGATGGCATTTCTAATAAGAGTAATGTGAAACAGAGAAACAGGGAGAGAGAGAGAGATTTATCCTAAAATTGCCTGTGGTTGTGGGGTGGAGGTCATTATAGTATTTGGCAGGTATGTGGTAAAACAGGCTTGCCCAATCAGACAGAGTAAGGTCTTGAACTATGGCTTTATACACCCAATTACACCCAATCCCAACATCCAGACTCAGTCTCTAGTTGTCTAATGCAATTTATGTTTAGTTGCTGATATAAAGTAAATCCATGCCAAAAAGAGAGAAGTCTACTTCAATACCATATCTACAGCCTGATAAACCAAGCCATAATGTGCACAGAGAGCCAATGTATCCAAGAGGAGAGCAGGAGTGGTGAGAAACACTCATCTGCTGTGAGGTTTTTATCTGTACTTATTCAAAATACTCTTTTGCTTTCCAAATAGTTCTAGATGGTGCATATATTAGTGGTGAGAAGGCTGATGCAAGGTTTAAAAAAAGGCAAACGGTGTGAAACTTTAGGATAAATTGTACTTTGAGTCTGTGGGTATAAATTATTAATCTCCAAAGGATGAGGTGGAGAGAAAGTACCTGACTTTTGAGTAAGTTTAAACATAGACAAGATAAAATAGCAAAGTGTTTCCATAAAGCTCTATATACTCCTTGGTATTTCTCCAGTGAATAAAGGAGGTGACAGTAGTGCTTCTATTGTTCAAGGTGCACTGAAATAATTTTGCTTCATTATAAAAAGTAAGTTTTAAATGTAAATTTCAAAAAAGAGCAGTTGAGGACTTTCATGATCTTCAGACAGAATCCTGGGCAAGTCTTTCACCCAAACAGAATATGCATTAGATTTGTCAGCATATATATATAGAGAGAGAGAGCAGTCTTATACTTGCAATTAATATTTCCAAAAGAAGTAATCTCATTTTATCTTATTCCAAGATAAACTGGTAAATTCATAACTTTCTTCCATTCATTGCCATTCCTTTGGGGAGGAAGCTATTAAGCAACAAGTGAAAGGAGGAAAAGCCTTTCAGACAATGTTGCCTGAGCAGTTGTGCTCATTCTTCCTGCTGAGGTGCAGACATACTTCTGCACAGCCTGTCCCACCTCCTCTTTGGTGCTCAGTACTCTTCTGCCCAGTGCAGGTGAAAAAAAGAAGAAAATAATGAACAAGGTAAATTTCATTTCTTCTGCAGCAACTGTGATGATCCAGCTTTCAGCATTCCTTACAAGAGATGTAGGCCTCTCCAGAATTATTTTGCGTAAGTATAATACTAGGCACTTCTGGACTGAGAAGCATTAATTTAATTTTTCAACATCTCTGCCCTTCCATCTACTTTCTCCTACCAGATAGGCTATGCCTGGATAAGCATCTTAGCACAGAGCTCCCTTGCACGAGGGACTAGATTATTAGGTCTGTGAAGTGTCCCCTAAAAAGGGACTGTAGGCTGTTGTGCAGCTATTTCAGTGCTTCTTTCTTGGGTATTTTATGAATTGAATTAAAGGGCTAGGACAAAACAGAAAGATCACGCAGAAATTAGTAAACGGCTATATATAAGGACAGAAAAAATATCAGACAAAAATTATTAAATTACAACGTCTATGGAAGCAGGCACACAAAGAAGGATCAGGACATCCTTAGGCTTTTCCTTAGACTTTACCAAGGACTCAAAAAGACTCTGTAAAATTTATTGTAGCACTGGTGGTTCCTTAGTTGCTGATATTGAGGTCTGGAGCAAAGACTTGCCATGAAAGGAAAGAGTGGAAGGATAAAGAGAAAGGATTTATGTTCTTCTATTTCTGTGTTCTCTCTTCTGAGTTTTTTAAGGAAAAGCTCATTTTCATGTTGGAAAAAAATCTATCTTCTGAGTTTAAAAGAACTTCTGCTAGTCCTGAGGTCTCATTTAATGAAAATGACACAAACCTACCTCACTGTCTGGCAAACAATAATAGTGGCAGCAACAACAGCAGCAACAAAAATATAAAAGTCTCATGCTCAGCATTTTCCTCTACCTTTTCAAGTACGTTGAAAACAGGAAAATACAGATTTTTTTTTTTTTTTCTGATTGTAAAAGTATCAAAGTTATTTTATTTTCATCACCTCCGTATTTGCTCATATTTGAGAAATGAAAACAACAAAAAGCAATAGTAAAAATAGTGGAAAGTTAGGAGTTAGTTTTCATAGTTACCTCTTTTTCACGTCTCGGAAAACCACAGAAGGATTCTTTGATCCCAGTTGGTCTTAATGAAGTGATAAATTAGGTCGTCTTTACCCATTCCTCTGGCAGTTTTTTGGGCAAATGGAAAACACCTAAAAAGCTAAATATTTTGGTCTATAAGGGTATAGGCTTTTATTCTAGCTAGGAACAAAAGATATGTGCAACATTCTAAAGGGGGGATTTTTTTTAGTTTTGTTTTCTCTAATTTGTGTCTACTGATGTTCTCAGCTCATTTTTGCTGTTAGTTCAAAACACCTTTGGGTTTCTTTATGATGCTTAATTCAACAATAACCCCACTGACCCACACAGGAATGTCTCACAACACTAGTGACTAGCCAGTGATATTTAAGTAATCATAATATAAGTGTGTTGGAAGAACTCTGTTCTGCTTTGGCATCTCTACCACTCTTTGGAACATATTTCAGTTATTTTTATGACATTTTTATCTGATATTCTGTAAATAGCCCTAAGAGAAATATTTTGTAGGGGAGACATAACATATAAAAATATACCAAAACATCAGACTATTTAAAATAATCATTTATGCAGATATTGCAGTGAGTGAACTTTTTTTCTTTATTTTCCTAAATCTTGTGTATTTTTGTGTTTTAGGTAGATGCACAAAGAACAGCTGAATAACCTTAAAAGCCCAGTCTGATGTGAAAATCTAAAGCCTTTTGACTACCCAAAGTTTACCCTCAACTGTTTTGATAGGTCCTCTGCAATTTTTAAGTACAATGCACTTTTTTCTTCTGATTCGGCCATAGTCACCTTTCCAGTGAGTTCTAATCATCCATTACTTTAAACTTTGAAAGCTTGCTTACCATATTGAAGTCAATGAAAATTATTCTCTACTATGTGTTTCTAGTGGAAAAAGTAAAGACAAAACAACAAGCTAGGACTATAATAATTCTCTTTTTAAAGTAATACAAACTCTTACATTGTTTCCTGCTCTTAGACCAAAGGCTGTGGAAGAGCTCTGCCTGTGCTGGATTTTGAATGGTGCACTATTATCTGAATTACCGTCGTTTTCATATCAGCCATTCTTGCTATTTTTTGATTATGAGACTTCTGATGGCAAGCAGGGAGACCATTTTCAGGCCCTCGTACCATTTCATGGTGCAAGGCGCTGCTCGAGGATGACATCCTTTTGGCTTGTAACCTTAACAGGCCTCCAACAGGCTACAAGAGCATGCAGTCAAATGTCTGAAGCAGGGTATTTTATAGCAACCTCACTTAATCTGTCATTTATGGAAGGAAAATTAAAGCTATGTTTCCACCAAGTTCAAGAGAGGTTTCTGGAAATATGTCCGTGTAAACAAAATTGCAGATTCTTCCCACCTGCTTCTGCTTTCAGTCCTGATTAAACCCTAAGGTCAGTTATCTGAAAATCTGGGGAAACTTCTGAGTCAGAAGTTGATCAGTTTCCAAAAAGAGAAGAAATCCAAATGGGAAAAAGAACAGATAAGGCAAACTGTTGATGTTGACAAATACTATGGCTTTTTTAATGTAGTCTGTCAAGTTAACACAGGGAAGTGGTGAAGTAATAGGAACATAAATTGTTGGTCATAATACAACCTGACATTTATTTAAAATTGATGGAAAGTTTTACAATAAGCACATTTCGTCTACATTTTTGTCTGCAATGAAAGAATGCTAGGGCCATTTTGTGTTCCCACTGAGTAAAGGGAATAAAGAATCCTTCCCTCAGATTTTCTCTATTTTTCATTTTAAAGAGCTAATCCACCTAGACATTATGTACATATAATGTGAAAATTCTGGATGAAATCTTTTGATCATCCATTTTTAAAATGGAACACTGAAGAAAAAAGACATGTGTGAAGGCAGGGAATTTAAGACTATTCCTCATCAGTGTGATAATCAAACATTGGGTTTAAAGTGTTAGAGCTGGCTTGTGTTCTGGTTCATACTGACATGAAGCTCATAGATTTAGCTCATAGATGCAGAAACTACAGAATGAGATGTAAAATATGTGGAGAAGAAATGGAGCCCAGTTGCGATTTCGAGATACTTGTGATGCAGAAGAATACCACTAGTTCATTAGCTGTCTTATATTCCTTCCTTTGGAAGCCAGAAATACAGGAGTGGGGAGAAAAAGGAGAATGTGTGGAAAAAAGATAAGCTGGAAATAGCAAAGTGTCCTTTCAGCAGTATCAAGAAGCCCTTCTGTTTAACTGCAGAGAAGGACATGAGAGTTTGGTAAGGAATAGAGCTCACATGATCCTCCCCGCTTACCCTCCACACCTAGTTTGTAGATGACAAGAAACAACTGTAGAAACCAGTGTTATTCTCATCTGTACCTGGAATTTCCAAGTAAGTCATCACTTTCTCTGTCACCGGGATCTGATTCTTTGTCTCCTGCAGTTGATGGCAAAGTTATCATTGATTTCAGGGGGAAAGAGTCAGCCACAGACACACGGTGGTCTGCTGGTCTGACCAGCCCTGTGCTTAGGTCAGCTAAAGTCTCAGTTATGCCTTTAATAACAACAGATATAACATGAGCTTGTGGGTTGCAAAACCTAAGCAGAAGCACAAATCCAATATTGCTGCAGGAACTATAATACCCCAGATGACTTTTGTTCTCTACATATTTTCTGGATTTGAGGCAATAAATTCAAAAGTCACTAATTGTGTTTTTTCAGATTACTTGTGATATTTTGTGCAAATAGCATGCAAACTCATGACTTGTCAAAGGTCGAGAATCTATTCTTTTTTTAGAGTTAGTCAGACTTCCCTTGAAATATTTTCTCTCTTTCCCTTATGCCGATCTACACTTACCGGCAGAGGTGCTAAATTCTGGAGTGACCCTGTTGGTTTGTTTCTGAGCTCTGTTTGACTGGGGAGAGATAAATGCTGCTGGCATGTTAATTACTATATCATGAAAGAATAACACCAAATCCAGAACAGCTAATGAAAACACTGAAAATGCTGTGAGGCAAAGAATAATATTCCAGAAATTGGAAATCCCATCAGATGAAGACAGCGAAATGGAATGTATGTCATGAGACATAGGATGTCTGATGAAAATAAAGAGGATTTAAGAAAGTTATTGAAGACCTAAATATTTCAGTCTCTGAATCAGGAAGTCTGAGAAAGAATAGTCAGCTGTGTTGGAGCCTCAGGAATCTTAAAAAGCATTTAAGGAGGGGGACAAATTTATGCAGGTGATAGGTGGCTTTTAAACATCTATTTTTACCAGTGATAATTCAGTTGAGGTGTTGCCTGAGACATACTGTTTTAAGGGAATGAGCATGAGATCAATGAGCTGCAAAAGAAGAATGATGGGAAAATATAGCAAATTCAGAAAAAAAAAGAGTGATATGCAATTAGAAATTTGAAAAGGACTCAACAGTGGATTTCCTGAGGTACAGACAATAACAATACAAGCTGCATAATATTGGCTGCTACACTAGGAAATCGGATTATAGCAAACAATTTATTTACATTTTAAGTCTCAAAGGATAATATTTTAAGTGAAAAAGTGTAATTCTTCATTAGAAGATTGACAAAAAGTTGAAAAATAGACATTTAAAATAGTGTTGTAATACAGTAATATAATTTTTAATTATGATTTTCACTTCCCTTTTAATGTCTAAACATTAGCCAGTCCTGTATTGAATTTGTAACTGAAAGGAATTTTATCTCTTAGTCGGAAGTTTTTCTGATTCCACATGTTTTTTCTTTTTCATTCTTTTCCATATGTCTGTAGTATCTTCAATGCAGGAGAAAAAAAGAAAAGCTAAAGAAATGAATGGGCAGAGCATTTCATTAAAGAGATTACATCTGTATGTGGACATGTCTCATGGAAATCTGGATTAACCTTCAGCAAATGAGAGTGGAAACTTTAATTTTGTTCCAAGACTAATGAAAATGTTCTGGATAGAAATGTGTATCATTTAGCAGCACAGCCTCCTTCTTACATTGTGTGTATTGCATTACTCCCCGGGGAACACATTCCTTCCCATTTTTCTCCATCAAAGCCAGATTGCTGCTATGCCACGTAAATTGAGGCAGTACTTGAAGCAAAAGAGCTGACGGCTCATCGTTATATAAACTGTGCTGACGAGTTCAGAAGTGGTGGGGTTACTGAGTTTCTGAGTTCTGTCTGTTCAGCAAGGGGGATTTCAGGGAGCAGCTCCGGCTCTGAGGCGGCTGCTGGCTGCAGTGTCCGGGGCCCCGGAGCCCAGCTGTGCGTGCTGCTGTGCCGCCACCTCCCAGCCCACGCGTGGAGCAGCCCAGTGCTTCTTGCAAGCCAGTTTGTGGGGTGTCCCAGCTGCGTCACAAACAGGCTGTGCGGTCGGCTATGTGGGTGGGGGCATGGGTGAGATGTAGAGTGTCTCCCCAAAGTTGTGAGTGCTCATAGTAGCACTTCGCAGGGGGTTCTCTAGTGGATAGTTCTAGACTATTGCCTTTTGTGAGACTGCAGGAGCGTGTTTCCTGTCACATCCTTCTCCTTCTCTGTTTCATGTTATTCCTTTACATGGTGCTTTTCCTGCAAAGTGCCATGTTATAAACTTCCCTGCTCAACAAACGCCAGCCCAGCTCAGTACACTTGGACCCCTCAGCCTTGCTGAGACAGCCTTTGCTTGCTTTTCTATCAGATACTCTGGGCATGGTGGAAGAAGCCTGGTTGTTTTGTTTTTTTGGTTTTTTTCCCCTTTCATTTTCTTTTTTTTTTGTCTGTTTTCTTTTCCTTTATACAGGGCTATAATTTTCTTCCAATTAATTTCACTGTCAGAATTCTGTCCCTAGTGTGATACTTTAAGTGTTCATTAATGAAATAAGGCAGTCAGGGTCTTGGCAGTGGGGAAAGCCTCAAAACTGATGGAAGGAGACCCCATGCTCACAGCTACTCTTTTTTCTTGTGTCTTCGTATGGACTACATAAAGCAGTTTGCAGGGACTCCTGATACAAGGTGAGGGAAAGTGGATAGGAAAGATGCTTTATTAAAGCAATGTTAAAAACCTGGGGAAAGAAGTTATTATATGCAAATCTTACTAAGTAAAAGAACAAATTTATTTTAATTTTCTTCTCTCCTTCCACTTTGAAAACCTGTTGAAGGTGAACAGAATGGTCCAAGACCCATTTGATGGCAATACTACTCCCCTCTTCTGTAACTTGCTTCCATTTCTTCATGGAGTTTGACCATCCTGGCCTTTGGGAGCTTACTAAGAGGCTCACATAAGAATTTCTGGTGCCAAAAACCATTAGGTGTGAATACATATTTTCAAAGCTAAAAGGGGTAGCACCTTTCTCCCAGCTGTCTCACTGCTCCTGCTTTTAGTGCCTGGCAGCCGATCTTGCCAGCCTGATCCTGGTCCAGATCAACAGAGTACAGATACCACATATCCCTATTTTAGCTTGGGGAAAAAGAAAAAAATGGTCACAGCAGGAAAGTGTTTTGATAACAGTTTGACAGGAGTCAATAAGGAACAATCAATTCAAAGCATCTGGACAAACACTGAACTGCTTAATGCAGTGAAAAAGAAGTGTTGTTTGCCCTTGTTTTACCTGTTTATTTAAAGTTAGTAATCTTCTTATTTTATCCTTGTACTTTTCTCTACCTTTTGATCCCAAGAATCTAAGTAGTGTATTATAAAATTATAAACTCTCTAACTGCACAATACAGCTCTAGTTTCTTGAGCAGCTCTGTAGATTGTGGTTAGATATCACATGTGCTTGTCCCAACTCCAAAGTATTGTAAAATACTTTATAATAAGTATTTTATGGCACTGTGTAAAGCAATAGCAAATTACAATGTATGCTGTTCCACCAAACTCGCTTTCATCTGCCCAATGCTACCTTCTCAGACTATTGTGAAGTTTCTGACACCAAGACAATGAGAAAGTATTCATTATTTAATTCCTTCCTAACTTAAATGCTGTTCTGTGTTTATCACAATGTCAGACAAGTGTCCAGGAAAAGAAAACAGTAGACATACAATGGACAGGAAAGATGATCATGGGAGGAAAAACCGATTTGCTGGGTTTGAGAGTTAGGAATTTGGTCTTCTCACAGGAAACACAAACCAGCACTTTATGAGCAGAGTCAGTGTAGTGCAATGACAGCAATGCTTTTGGAATTTGCATGACGAAAATAGATATAGAATTATATTGAAGAAGTACTTTCATGTAACCTTAAGCAGAAGCTCTCTAGTGTCTCAGGCAAGCTGTTAGGAGCTGGGTTGGGATAGTTGTTAATTAACTCTCAGACATCTCTGAGTCTGGCAAGATATAGACAAGCACAAATATATAGCTGCTCCTTCTTACCCTTGGCATCCCATCCACTATTGGGTTAGACACAGACAGGATTAAATACACAAGGAGTTATGACAGAAGAAGTCAAAGGGTGAAGAAAGTTCTCATTGAATAAGAAAAATAGCACAGAGGACTGGATGACATCTGCCTCAAACTTTCAAACTTCCTTGTCTAGATTTCATAAATATTGTGAAATGCTCTGTGGTCTCTATTATTAGCAAAATGTACCCAAAGTCCTTTGTTAAAAGTCTGCTAAATCCCACTCACCTCCCCCTACCCCTGGAATTGCCAATATTTGTGGTCAAAAAACATAACAGGCTGCAACAAGAAGAAAAAAAATGATAAATGTAGGTGTAAAGTCCATGATGCCTTCCGGGGTTTTTGTTTTCATAGTTATCCTTAGTGATAATTTGTGTTGATTTCTTTCTTCAACATGTCCAAAATTTACCTTAAGAAATAGGATACAGTTCTTAGATCATGCCTCAAGAGAACTTGCATATGAAACTTGCAAAACTGAAGCTTTCCAGAGGCCATCAAGTGTTACAAGTTTACAGTAATAGCATGAAAGCTGGCAGTTCTTGAAAACTGTGATGAACATTTCAAATCCTACTTTTAAGGATCCCAAACGAGCCTTTGCAAGGAGAGCATGAGGGGACTCATTAGAGTGTGAGCTGATATATCAAATTATTAATCCTAATAGCACACCTGGCTAATTTGAGAAGTGGCATTAACTTTCCTTGCCCTAATAGACCTGTCAGAAGACCTCTTTGACAAAGACGATGTTTTCTCTGTTCAGAAAAGATTTGTTTGCTGTCACTGAGTTTTTCCACAGGTATGTGCTATTTAAACAAAATTTATTTAGAAAGCCTTTTTAGGTTCAGGATAGAATTGCTGATTAAGTGTGAAAGAGAAAAGCAGAGAGAGCTCCCCCACATACCCAGTTGCCCGGTGGGTAGAGCACACATTGCAATGCAAGAGCTTTGTGCTAGTCCCAGAGCTAGTCCCAAGTGATCCTTGAGCTTGGGTTTGTCAAATGAGAGGTGACAGCCTCAGCTCTACAGAAAGTGACTATTTTGGGATGTAGTGATTTCTCCTATTGCTCTTTAGCATAAGGAGAAAGTTTATGAAGTCTTAGGACCTCAAGAAATGCAGTTCCACTCAGTTGTATTTCTGAGCTTGCAAATTTCAAAACACAAAAAGTAAGCTGACCAACTGAAGTGGCAACATTTTCAACATGTTATTTTCATGGAAACAGAGGAAAAGTCAAAATTCCAGTGTGTTGCCATTAATGACAACAATCAAAGGTTGCAATTTCTATGAAGTTTAGGATGTTTTAGGATATTTTTAAAATGTCTTAAGATAAAGCAAAGCCCAACACCAAAGCAGGTTTCAGGATTCTGGAACAGTATTTGACAGATGAATCCATCTTCCTTATGGAGAGTACCATCAAGCATACACTTGAAAGAGGGCTTAAATATGGTATACCCATATTTGGAAAAATTGTGAGAAGAAACATGCCATGGACTTCGACTTTCTGAAGAAAGGCAAATATAAACTAACTTCATAGAAAAATTTTTCTGAAGCAGCAACCTCACATTACCCCCTAAGTAAAAATATTCATTGAGATACTGTCCTTACACTAGGTATACTATATACTCTAGCTATATATATGTAAAGGATAGAAATCCTGGACAGATGAGTTGTACAATTACTGCCTTCCTTTTATAAATTGGTAAAGGCCTGGTTCTTGTCACCAAATGGGTACAGCATGTGGAAAAAACAGCGTGTGAATGGGAGGGGGACCTGGATGCAGGTATTGATGTTAAAATAGTGACTATTCCTCATGGCTTAAAGCTGCCATGCTGGATGGGATGGCAAGGTGGTGGAAAGCACAGATTTTAAAGGGTTTCCTGTACTTAAAGGATGTGGTTTATGGCTCTTAGATATCCAACCTCAGCAATCCATCTAGGCTTCTTCTGTGGCCTGTGGAAAGAAGTTCAAAAATAGCAACATAGTCATTGAATCATCTTAATATACATCTGTATGATTAACAGAGTGAATCACTTCCTATAATAGCCTAACCCTCTCCATGCACTAAAGGGGTTGCACACATATCTGGTTACTTTGAATGCTTCACTTATAGATAAAGGAAGTTGACAAAATGAAAGTGCTTTCCTCTTAGCACTATAACTTGTAATTGTAAAACTTGTGAAGAAGGTCTCTCAGTCTTTGTGAAAAGCAATGATGGATAAGACAAAATTTTCAAACTCCTCACATGAAGTTTCTTGTTCTGTTTTGGGGCAACTCAGGTGTTGAAAAGGAATGAATATAAGAATGAATGAAATCTCATTCAGAAAAGCAGGTTTTTGTTGGGACAGTTCCCCAGTCATCTTCCACACTCTTTGATGAAAGTCAGATTTTTCTCAGTCCTTGTGAAATGGTGTCTCATTTTGATTCATAGAGAAGTATCTTTTTATTAATGGTTTCCCTCTGCTTTAAATGAGATGGACTGGCTGTTAATAAGCAGCTGATCACAACCTTAGAAAGAATGAACTTTACTGACTTTTCTGGATATTTTACCTTGATTACGAAGTGACCATTACTAAAATTCTAAGCAATCTAAAAGCAAGTAAAAAGAGGGACTGGATGAAACTGCCTTGGATTTCTACATATGCCTTTAATGAATAAAATGATCCTAGATCTTGGATTGACAGCTGGTCTTTTACAATATGATTATAATATTCTAATGAACTTTCAATTTCCCTTCCCTTCCCTTCCCTTCCCTTCCCCTATCCCTACTCTCTGTGAACCTTTGTCTAGCTGTTTTAGGGACAGATCGGAAGACCACACCCCTGAACCCCAGTCACCCCTACACCACCCGTATGCCGT